>OZ025256.1:6763485-6797909 GCA_964019135.1 Arenicola marina | reverse complement strand
TACATTTATGAAGCCTTACGTACAAAGATTGAAGACCCCACGCGCTACTTGCGAATTCATCAGTCCACCAAATTTCAACCAAAACAAACCTTCTGCCACTCGCCGCCCTTTTAAAAATGTGGCTTGTTCCAGGACTCACCAAAAACAAGGCTAATGCCACTGAACGCTAACTCTCACGCCAGAGGGCGCTTATCCTTGCGTCACTAAAGCCATACCAGCAGCTGAGTGTTGCTGTGAGAGTGGAACCAACCTTGTTTTTGAGGAGTCCGGGAACGAGCGCTTTTTTCAAATGGCGGTGAGGTTCGTTTTGGTTAAAATTTGGTGGACTGATGAATTCGCAAGTAGCGCGTGGGGTCTTAAATCTTTGTACGTAAGGCTTCATAAATGTATACTGGACATGAATATGTGAACGATATGTGCCGTCTTCATCACATTTTTGTGAAATCCAGAAATATCTGTCACCACCCCCTGCTTTCGGACGACAGGCCGTGATCGTTAATCCATGGCCCTCCGGTCCGCCCTGCGGCCGGTGGGCCATGTTACAGGGCTAGGTCAGTAGAGGGTACGAACAAAAGCAGGAGTGCATATAGGCGCAAGTGCCCCCAGGCAAGCCCGCTTCTCTAGGGGCACAACGGTAATAATGTTAAAATCCTTCGACGTTAGTAGGGAATCGACTGTAGCTTTTATTATGACGAAAATTTTCAATTTTCAAAACGGGAAGTCTTCTTGTGACCTAACGGCTGCATACATCGGTTCGCAGTCTTTAGTATCTAATAGCTAGGCTATAGGGCTACACTATACTCGTAATCCAGGTTAAAAGGTCAAAGGTCAAGGTCACAGCAATTTTTTGAAAAAATTACTAAAAACGCTTATATCTCTGTTAATATTGACGCTAGAGATCTCTGGTTAGTTTCAAGATGTCCTAGCATTCAAGGCGCCATTTTCGGGATTTGTTCACTTTTTGATGCGTAATACTCATATTCGAGTAAAATGAGGTCGTAAGTTTTGCGGAAAACGCACTAAATGACCTCTGTCAGTTTTCTCGCTTTTGGGCTCATTTGCCATCAAGCTATCGCTATGATGTTCTAATATGCCATAGAAATATGAATTGAGATGAGTTGTGTCGAATCTTAGAGTTTTCTGAAGCGTCACGTGACGTCACGATGACGTCACTTTTGGTACTTTAAAAAAATCGTCAAAAATCTGAAAAAAAATCCAAAAATGAGAAAATAGCCTTATATTGTAGGAAACGTAGTTCCTCGTATAGCTGCAAGCTGAAAACATTATGTTCCTATCTTACTTCCGGTTCAAGGGCCGACGGCATTTCTCTATGGGACTTCCCATGTTTAAGCGCTGTATCTTCAGGCTGGGAAAACTGTTTTGTCGTGTATTTCACAAATGCCTCCATCAAGGGACACTGGGATTTTGTCCTTGGTTAAACATGATATATAGTAGCCTAAGTGCTTACCGCATGCGATTGGATCAAATAGTGACGTCACAGGATTTTTTTGAAATTTGGCCAATGGTGAAAGATACGGCTTTTTGGTGTTAGCAGAGGCTCCCACAGGCGTCCTATTCAAGCCATCACTCACAGCTTGCAGGTGTGGATGGATAATACTAAGTTGAGTCACCATCTGTCCACATGATTCCATAGTCATATTACTTTTCGGTATATAGTCAAAATCGTTTAACATGGGATCCTATGGGGAAAAATGAACTTGAGTGAATATGACCTACTTTCGGTCAAGCTATTTCAGTCTCCTTCACCACATGGTGAGGTAATATCACCTTAAAGCAAGTTATACAAAAAACACGGCGATCTCTGTATTACTTTTTGTTTCCATGGCAACGAAGCCACTGGCCTAATGATAAACATACAGATTCTTGCCATTGAAAGAAAAATCGTCAAAAATCAGATAAAAATGATAAAATTGCAATCTTTTCGCCAACTAGTTGCCAATAAGCATCTACAGATCACTTAATGCTTCAATCAGGCGAATGTTGCTATGTTATGGCGCTAGAGCCCTTCAAAGCGGGACGACACCTTTGCGGGGCCACCAATGATGAGTGAATGGAGATTGTGTCCATCTTGAAAACAACGTCAAAATTAAGAAAAACATGCCAGAGCTGTGATCTTTCGCCAAATGGTAGGGACCATTGATCGGCAGAGAATTAGTAAAAGAAACAAATGAGTTGCTATATCACTTCGCCTGCAGTGTTCTTTGTTCTTGACCTAGGTTTCCGTGTCTCCGCAATGATGAACTAATGCAACTTTTGGCCATTTCGTCAAGCCATAGCTGAAGGACTATTCTTTCTATCGCCTAACTCTTTAATCGAATAAGTTGTGGCAGTAAACCTTGGCGTATTTCCACTTGCACGTTGTCGTGCGTCACGTCATAACGTCACTATGACGTCATGACGTCACACTACTTACGTAAGCTATTACTCAGCTATTATAAGGTATGGCGACCTTCGGGTCGCTTGACGTTGCAGGTCGTGTTCAGGGACAGTTTGTGCCGTGTGTAACTCTTTTGGCGCAGGGGATAACTATGCGTCAAAAATGACGTCATAGCTAACGTGATCCTACGAAATGTTTGGTTTGCTTTATTTTCAGCCACTTTGGCAATCAACCAAATAGAGTTGATAAGTAGGCATATTAAAAAAAAACCCCCATCTTGAGCATTTTCGCGAACGTCAAATGACGTCATGTCACGTCACGATGACGTATTATTAAATAAAAATTTAAGTTCGTAGCGCCATTCATAATGAGTCAAGCAATCGCTCTTGAGAAAAAAAATTCATGTTTACTTAAACACGTCGTCTTCAGAGACACCTTATGGCGAGGGGGCTAAGTGCGCGTCAACGTCATAGCTTACGTGTTCCTATGAAAGTTTGGGCCTGCTTGATGCTCCGCTAATTTGGCAATAGCTACCTTCACCCATAAGTTCATGAGATTACCCATGATTTCGTAAGTAGGTATATTTAACAAAATAGAAGCCCTCGTGAATATTGTCGTTATCGTCAAAAGAAGTTCGTAAAGTCACGAAGACATAATAAATAAAAGGTAGGAAAGTACCGTTAATATTGCTTCAAGGGAAGCGCTCTTGGCTTCAAACTGGATGTCCATTTAAGCTCCGCCTACAGTCCCACACTGCCCTTTAGCGGACATTGGCCCTGACGACTCGTAACGTCGCCATTAATACAGCTTCCAAATTTACTTATGGATTTTCGTCCTCGACCTATGGTCGAATATCTCTTGTTATAATGTGGGCGCGTACAATAATAGTGCTTACGTATTCTATATACCTTGTTCTATCTTCAGACATCAAGAAAGCGTGTCAACACTGGATTGTTGCAGTCATATTTTCGCGAACGAATGTTGGAGCATGCGACTTTTCCCTACCAACCGCCATACGTATGCAGCGCCACCTGGCGAATCCCGCCACCATTTGAACCATCTGTAGCCTGGGTCCCAAACTTTGTAACAGTCAATGACCGGTGAATGAGGGCGCTGCTGTTGTCCTTAAGTTCAAAGTGAGCGACTGACAAGGCCCTCTAGCGGAGAGTCATATGCTAGCGGAGAGGAGGAACCAAGTCGCATTCACAGGTACCGGCATCCGCCAAAAACAAATATGGCGGACGGCTGGTCGGTAACAGTTGTGTGCTCCAACATTTCTTCGCGAAAATATAACCGAAACAACCTAGTGTCGACACACTTTATTGATGTCAGAAGATAGAACAAGGTGTATAGAATACGTAAACACTATCATTGTTCGAGCACACATTATAATAAAAGCTACAGTCGATGCCCTACTAACGTCGAAATATTTTAACATTGTTACCGTTGTGCCCCCTAGAGAAGCGGGCTTGCCTGGGGGCTCTTGCGCCAAGAGTGCATAAAGTTTAAGTCTAGTACGTGCCGGTGGGCGGGGGGCGGGCCAGTAATGCCGGAGTATGATGAATGTCGACGGGGCGTGGGGCTGCAGGAGTCGGGTGGATGGTGTGGGGGATAAGCAGAGAGGAGTCCATTAACCCTGGTTGGTGTGGGTGGGCGAGGGAGAGGGGGCGGGGGGTTGGAGAGGCAGGAGTCCGTGGGACAGGTGGGCGGCTGGGGGGGGGGATTCTTTCGTAACTCTTTGTACACAATATCAATCCGCTGTATTAATGGTGTGCTACGTGCTCCCCTCCCTCCCCACGCCAAAACAACTTTAGCTCATATTAATCTTCTGTGTTTCCACGCTTATATTATCCAGCTGTAACGCCCCAAATAGTAGAAGGGCATACTTTTTCCACTTGTTTTCGCACCTACCAATTTAACTTCTTCGGGCGAGGAAAGTGACGTCAAAGGGGAATACCAACGCATGTGCTTTTGTATTGAGACTCAGATTCTCTCTGCTCATTGGCTTGAACTCAACAAAATGCACTCAACCATGAGGACAATACACGCCCTCGACCACAGATGTCTACGCACTGCATCAAAGCTCACCTGTCCATCTTGTGACATCATTGGGGAATTTCTAAATAACGCTCAAATGCAACGCTCCCAGGAATAAACCGGCCGGATCTCACTTTTGCTACTTTGACTAACAAGTTTATAGTGATATCGTGGAATAAAAAATGTAAGCTCCCACTAAAACAAATTGTTATTTGTTTATCTTCCCTAAACCAAGTTAACTCTGAGCAACACAAAATCGTGCCACGAACACTTTAAACACGCAGCGGTGTAGCTCAGGTGAGTCAGTCATGTTGGTGCACGGTTTTACGTTTGCCTCTATATATGTATATACCGGCATTTATATATATACAGCCATGTCACGTTGTACCGCCTGAGCGATCATATATATATATATATATACATATATATATATATATTTATATTCAGATATAGTAGATAAATTATATAGTTATATATATATATAGTGTTTATAATATATACTATTTTGTTGATATATATCAAATAGAAAAGGAATGATACACCAGAGTTTTGTTGGATTTCTGTTGCTGCACTTTTTGTGGGGGCGGGGTGGTGCGTTTTGCCATTGAGTTGCAGCAACACTTGGCTGGAACCAAGTTACGAATAACAAAATGTCGTAAAAATTTTCAGTCCATGCAAGACGGTCGTCATGCTTTAACGGATGGCACGGGAGGGTGGGGGGCACCCCATCGCTTAGTTGCTGGCTAGCTGGCTAGGACGCATTAGCCTCTTCACGGAATGTCAGTGTAGAGGGGAGCCATGTCTTCGGGAGTAACACCATACTCTTTCGATTTGCATGTATCTATATACATCTAAATATGTCGGCTGCTTCCTCCTCCATATTTGCGCGTGCTCAAGGACCCAGCCTTAGCCAAATAACACACGGTATCAGTTGAACAAAGGAACAGGTTTGCTCTACGTTACTTCCTCAATGTGGTACAATGGGTATTTTGCTGCATTAAATAGGCGCGCCTGGGAGGCTGCCCAACATTGCGTGGATCGTTCTCTATCCGGCAGGTGGTGTATGACACGCCGAACCTGCCGAAACCCCATTTGCAGCTGTCTACGAAGACATTATATATAGAGAGAGAGAGATGTCTATAAAGATATTCAGATATCTAGAAATGTATGCAAATGTCTACAAAGATACATAGATATCTATAACGATATAGAGATATCTATAACGATATACAGATGTCTACTAAGATATATACATATCTATAACGATACACAGATGTCTACAAAGATATTCAGATATCGTCCAAAATATACAAATGCCTTCAAAAATATACAGATATCAATCAAAAAAACAGATATTTATAAAATTTATCGTTATTTTGGTAATGCAAAGATATCTGCAAATCATTTATATCTGTTAGCAAATGTGTGGCGGTATCTCCTGGCAGGTAGCTGTAAAATGTTTGTAGGTATGAATGAATGATTTGCATATACCTATATGAATCTAAATATGACAGGTAGAGTAAGCAAGAACTCGTTTCCGCGTCCCATAGTCCATGGTTTCTGCGGCGTCTTTGGAGCGTAATTTGCATTCATCAGCGTCAACCAGAGAGGGAACCGTGACTGCCATCATTATGCCCCTGTCACTTTTGCTATTTCATATAGCTATGACTCACCTGTATGACGACTAACTGCGGCGACAGCAGGATGTTGAGCAATTCATCCTGGTTTTCTCCGCAGTTAACTTTTTTGCGACCTGGCGTTGGCGAGAACCAATGGCGTTCGTCGCTGTATATATGTCGACACGGATGAGCAGCGCTGAAAGGCTTGATAGGAGCGAGTGAGGGTTGTGACAGTCGTAACCAAGCGATCTACCCCGGGCGATCCGCGGCAAAGTCTCGACGCCTGAATATAGACTATGCGAGAAAGTATATACGAAGTTGATGTTCATATCTGTATTAATCCTACTTATGTAACAGACCACTTGGCAGAACACTCCTCATCATACAGACAAAGGGGGTGTTGTTGAGACCGGAGCTGAGGATCGGCGATCATAAAGGTTGGTGTCTTATGCCGCTTGTTAACATATGAAGGCTATAGTCATTTGGGCCATGAAACCTCCAGCGAAAAAAATTGTGGTCGCCTGAAACACGCCCCAGATGCAGGTTCCAAGGCGCGAACCCACGACCGGTTTATCTGCCACTCAGCCCGCTTACGAACACTAGGTCATTATGTCACCCTCATGTGGTGGGTCCTACAATTATAATGTAAGTGATACGTGTGACTTACTTACCGCGGACAAACGCACCAGTGTGCAGCTATAACCGCTATATACAGCGGTTCTTGTCCACTTATTAATCACAGTACGCCTCAGTTGAGGAAGGCTTGTCACTTATAAGAACATTTTTGATATAAATATTAGCAGGTGAGAAAACTTCAGTCTTAATTTATTGCTCATTCTTTACTTGTTTGTGGTCAACGATGTTAATGTTGATTATCTCGCTCCGTTGTATGTTAAATGAGCAAGTGTCGTTTTTAACGTGGTAATGGAATATTTTGTTATCAGTTCCTGATATCCCTATACAAAGATATTCCAATAAATAATCATTGCATTGTGTTATAGCTGGAGACATTTTTCAGAAATATGATAATTAGGACTGCAATCTGGATATTATAGCTCGACAACTTATTCTGTAGACAGTTAAACTTTCTATGTCGTCATCTATGTAGTCAAATAGAGAAGATATAATATAAAACAGGTTTTTTAAAAACCTTGTCCTGCTATCCTCGCGGGAAATTTCATAAAATGAAAATGGAATAAACGTTGAACATGACACCAAAATCAGACTCTGAATGCTACGCGCCATTTATCTGTTTTTGCTCAAGATGTCGGCGAAGCCATTTGTTGCACAAAATATTGAGCAGAGTTTTGGAAGTACATCATTATATGACCGGTTTATATATTTATTTGCAGGCTGCATTCTCAAGCATTACTCAGCAGTGAGCGCTGATATCATCTGAAAAGAACCCTGAAATATTTGCAAACCGGCTTGGAATCCATTAGCACGGTGCGCCATGGCGGCTACAATGGCATCGATGGTGACACTGGTTATTGCCTTGCAGTGTGTTCTGTCACGAGTAGAGTCAGCCGCCAAACCAAGTGACTTATGCTTCGTCAACCCTCTCTGTCTGGCAGGGTGCTCCTGTTGTCTGATAAACCCCAGTGAGCTAGTCGTCAGCTGTTATGGAACGTCAGTGCCAGAGAACGAATTTGAAATATCCCTCAACAAGCTGTTGAAGAAAAAATGGTCCTCGATCTCAACTTTGAATGTGACTCATTCCCCGATCACCAACCTAGGAAACTTAGCCCTCTGCAATTTGCATAACATATCGACTTTAATTCTGGACAATAACTCGCTGAAGACCCTGGGTGAGGGTCAGTTTGAGTGTCTACAAACCCTGCGCCATTTGAGTGCTGATAATAATCATATCACCTCCATTGCTGACAGCACCTTTCGAGGAATCGACCGACTATCGTCACTTAGTCTACGAAATAACCGCATTGAGACGATTAGTCCAACAGCGCTCACCGGGTTTAAAGCGATCGGAGAAGTGTTGTTATCAAACAACATCCTCCAATACATTGACGTGTGGCCCATTTTCTTGATGTGTCAAGTTTCTGGATATACTCACATTGATTTATCGCACAATGAGATTGAAACATTTACCAATGACTTACAATGGATGTATAACGATAGAGCAACAGCAAACTTCTCGTTTGATATTAGTAACAATAGGATCAAATACATGACTGATTTTAGTTATGCGGTCGGTTTGCGAACGACATTGGACGTTTTTTCGTTCCTACGAACCCACGTGCACGATATCGACTTTCGAGGGAATCCCTTGCAGTGCGATTGTGTGGACTTTTTCATAGTTCAAATCATAAAGTACTCACATCACGATCCAAGGTGGGATGAATTGTATTGTGACAATGTTCTAGCATTCAACAACAACATCATGAGCATACCATACAATGACTTTGTGTGCGACGTGACTGAAAACTGTACTTCCGGTTGCGATTGCATCGAGCGACCAGCAGATCGGACTGTCAACATCAACTGTCAGAATCGCGGCTTGTTAAATATACCACCTGCAATACCTTCCAAACTGGTTGGGCGCTATGACTACACATTTAAATATATACTGCGCTTGGCGAACAATGCAATAAAGGACATATCTTGGCGACCATACTTAGACATGATCGACACTGCGGATTTTAGTCATAATTACGTAAGATCACTAGATATTAATGTACTAAAGCACATGACGTCAATGTCATATATTCACCTTGACAATAACAAACTGACCACGCTGCCCCAGGAAATCACATCGATGGAGTTCAAGAACATGCGGAACATGACGCTTCACAAGAACCCTTGGCACTGCGACTGTGAACACACCTGGTTTAAGTCGTGGATTCTCAACATGACTGGCAAGATCGGTAGCGTCAATGCCATTCTTTGTGGTACTCTAGCGAGACTACAAGGACGAAGTGTGACGACTGTCCCTGATGAGGAGTTTTGTTCAGACCCAGTACAGGACAAGATTGTTCGGATCATTACAATAACTGTGAGCGTCATCGGGAGTGTGGTGGTTGTCATATCATCTTCTCTGTCTGTCGCTTACTACATGAGAGTGCGCGTCTTCGCCAGGCTCAAGTGGCACCCATTCAACCACGATGAGTGTCAGGGAGAGAATAAAGAGTTCGACGTCTTCGTATCATATGCCACGGAGGACGAGGACTGGGTGCGGGAACTGATTCGAGTTCTGGAAGAAAAAGGGTATCGAATACTTTTTCACCGGAGAGACTTCATTGGTGGTCAGTCCATCACGGAAAACGTCGCCTTGGCTGTGGAACGGAGTAAGCGGACTCTGTGTGTGTTGTCCCGTCACTTTGCCGCCAGTAACATCTGCATGTGGGAGTTCACGACAGCTCTGAACATCGACCTCCTGGAGAACAAACATCGGCTGATCACGATCCTGAAGGAGCTGATTCCGGTCGAGGAGCAGGATCCTTCACTCAAGGATTACCTCAGGCGGTTCACGTATATCGAGGCCGACGCCAAACTCTACTGGGAAAATCTCTTCTACTCTCTGCCTGTTAAGAAGATTGGACCGGAGCCACAGTTGGACATACCCCCGAACGACTGTCACAACCTATCTTTTGATGAGGAAGCGGACGTGTCAGAAGATCAGGCGCATCTAATAGACATGTAGACAGACAAGGAGAGCATGCGGAGATGTAAATGACTTAAATGAAATGATGAAATGCTGAACATTGTAAGATAATATTAGGGAGGTGCTCATTTAAATGCCAGCTTCTGGGTAAATTAATTCGTAAAATGAACTTAATATATCCAAAGAAGAGTGAATATTAAAGCAATCTTGGTGGTTGTGTAAACTATGTGGCTCATAGTTTGGTAAGTGTGGCGCGTTTTAGTCACTAAACCTGTACAAACTCGGCCATTAACTCTGAACGATCAAAGCTGTGATTTTCGCGCTAGGTGACGTAGATGCAGGTTCCGGTGTAATGGTTAAATATAGGCAGGTGAAGGGTTTATGTAAATATTTAGATGAACTGGTGTTTTTGAGAAAGGAGGTAACCAGTAGTTGTATTAAATTCATAATATCCATACAATCCAACTTCAGGAATTTTCCCTCCACAGGAGTCAAAACTTACGCCCCTAGCGAAACGTCATAACCGTGTGCATCGGTCGTCTACCGATCCCACCCACAGGCGGCGCCCTAGGCCTAAACTATATCTGACTATAGAAGCGTCCAGAGCGCCACTTCACCTTGCCGGTGGCCGATGACACTGCGTGTGAAATGTTTGAACCGGTAATTCAGGTTTACATAGCTGATTACCCGTAGATCTCGACCGTTTGACACATCGATCAACCTTTTACTTGACACAAGCACCTTTTCAATCCCTCGAGTAGAAAAGGGTCATTTTGGTGCACCTGTTTGCACCAAACTGTTTTAGCTTGGCCCACTCTGGTCCCAGTGTGCAACAAAAAGTGGCATAAAAGCCAAATTTATTTCCTTTCTTGCGGGGAGCATGTTCTGGCTTTGGCGTGTGGAGGGTTTTTTATCACCTGATAATTTCCGTTAGGTTATACTATCATATTCTCTGTTTGGGGCAAAATACCTAATAGACGTACATCTCATGGATTTGTGTTTCAAGTACACTTTCTGGAATTCCAGTTATGCTACAAATAAGAATGTACTTACTTATAATGCGCAACTGGTTAGAAAAAACTGCATTTTAGTTATGTATCTTCTGGGCGAAAACGGGCCCCGTTTGAAGCATGTGTAGCACAGTATAATATATCTATGAATATTCTCGACTTTTCTTTTTTTGATATCACGTATGTGAACGATGGCGCGAGGTCAGGCTTTGCACATTGCAAATTCCTACCCGCAAAGCAGATAAATGTCTGGCAGAAATCATCAAACCTCGCATTGTTGCAAGTTTGTCTACTGGAAACTGGAAATACTAGTTGCAAAATCTGTACAGCAAGGACAAAGTAAATGGAAGGAAACACTAGACAAAGTTTGGATAAATATATATCAAATAGCCTTTCGAACTACTCACGACAATCACATTAACGGTTTTCTATATAAACTACCCCAGCGTTTACTACCTATCAACTATTTGTTTAAGTTATGTAACATTACGTCATGTGACCTTTGCACCTTCTGTAAAGAACAAATACAAAGTGTAGAACATTGGTTTTGGGATAGCCAAATGGTACGAGCGTTTTGGCAAAGTGTACAAAATAGTTTATACATGGATACTCCGTTTTTAATAAGATAAACGTACTCCTGGGAAATTACAAAGCGCAAAATGGGCTTATAAATCATATTTACCTTCTCGCTAAACATTGTATATATTATATTTGTAACTGTAAAAAGAGCGTCAGGTATTTAGGGAACAAGTTGAAAGAAGTATATGCTATAGAAGGCGAGATAGACAAGAGAAAATTAGAGCCGACAAGTGATCGATTCATGAGCAAATGGGACAACTTAAGATAAATGTTTCGTTCAAGATGTAATGGATGTGTAAAAATGTTGAATATGCTCTCGCCAGTGTCATGTATGCCTTATGTATTAACTGTAATATAATGCTTGCTTTGGTTTAAATAAAAAACATTGTGTCAATAACACAGAACTGCTTGTTGTTTGGCTTTATCTTTTTTAACAACCTTGCCACTCGCACATTTAAACATTAAGTTTGGAGAGTTGTCATCAGTCAAATATAGCAAGGACAAGGGGGATCCGCCCATCTTCTATCTTTTGCTGTCGACCCCACCCCCTCCTTCCATTTTTTTGTTTGCGAGCCCCTGGGGGAGCCGCACCATTATACAAATATACGCCCAGCAATTCCTGAGATAGCGGACATTTCGTATGAAAAAAGTTACCGCAATGGAGCGGCTATTTTTTTACTTTTTTTACTTGCTGTATGAACCTTTGTTGTGCGCACCACATTCATGACGGTTCAACGAAATAAAATGTGCACAGAAATTCGATCTGGGCGCTTCATGATTCACATGACGTGACAGGACAGTCACGATGAGCATTGTTCTGACAGGATTGGTCTATAAACGATCAATCATAACGCCCCCGCGGGATGACGATACGAAGGACTATTCGTGCAATAGGTTCGCGTTTTTTATGAGTGTCGATTTCATGTCGTCTGCTCGCGTCAAACCACACATCTTTGCAGTACATAGATAGTACATGTACATGATAGTACATCTAAATATAGACACTCTCTTTGGTTGTTGTGCTGGGCTAGCAACGGCGGAGATGGAGTGGGGGGGCGGTTGCGGGGGCGGTTGCGGGGGCGGGAACTATCATACTCATACCAACGGTAAAAGCGGCATCTAAAGATATACGAACGCCCCAATTTGAATAAGACTATAACTTTTCTGCAAAACCAAGACTGGACTAACTGTTATCTCCGTTCCTCAGGTGGTTGCTGCCTCTCACCCCCAACTCCACCCCCCGCACCAAAATAAATAATTTCGCCTTCGCTTGTTTACTTATTCTATAGATGTTGTTCTATACAGGCCAATGTTGGATACAGTTTAAGGAACCCGGATAATGTCCGTAGTTTTAACTTACAAGATTGTTCACAAGTTTCCTTACAAGAAAGTTTGAAAACCACATGTCTGTTAAAAGTCCGTTAAAAGCGACATCTTTACAGGGACGTATCTTCTATCAGGTCTTTATTAGATTTATGAGATAACAACGAGGAAAACTTCGCAAGTAGCGCCGTCTGGTGGTGTAGATTTCCCTTCCGTACGTCTTAGATCTATCTACTTACTATACAAGCGATCCGTGCGATGCCATAGCTCAGTCCAACTGGCAACAGAGAGAAAGGGGCGACCATCATGCAGCTACTATACTACCACATGGTATAATCGTGGACTTCTAGCCTGTCGCCAACAAAGCACATCCGATACATATCTCTCCGACGATACTGTCACAAAAGTAACAGAGGCATCTAGTAGAACGCCTATCGCTGACTTCCTCTTGGCCTGACCTATAAACAACCGGTTTCCTGTCCGAATTGTTGAAGGCACCTTCTGTGGGCGTTGAGCAGACCAAGCTCCAGTTTTCGGCTGTAGAACAGGCAAAAGTCTAACAGGGCACGTCTACAGCCTCAGAGCCGACCAAACCAGCAACCCGGAATGCCTTCGGTCTTGGGTTGCCGTCACTTGCTACTTGTAGCCAAGAACTAGGCACAACGCAAACATGTATGGCTGACCGTCTCTAGCTTCGGGACCGTTATGACGGTCAGTGAATACCGTTTTACACTTCGCCTTATAAGGAAGTCGAGCGGCCGAATCAGAACGAGGCTTGACCCAATTGTGAGTAAACAGTCCGCACGTGCTACAAGCAGAAGCCTGAGCCTTGGGTCTGAGCTTGCGTTATCAAAGTGGTTATGGCACAACAACATATACAACTTAGTCACAACATATTAAAATGTCCCGTTTTATATAAAAATAGGGAGGCATATTTTTTTCAAATCGCAAGGCTATTGTAGACAAAATTAGTAGATTGGGTAAGGGGTGGGGGGGTCCTTTACAGGCGTGAGAGGCGTGATAAGAATGGCTCTAAAACTGGCGATGGGGTTCCAAGTGACCACCTGATCCGAAGGACTCTCTTCCACTTGACTAACCCCCGCCTTGACTAAATGGTCACCCCTACCCCTCTTGACGAATGCGTCATCGTCATCGTCATCGTCATCGCCATCGTCATCGTCATCGTCATCGTCATCGTCATCGTCATCGTTAGAAATTCATACCAATATTAGTATCTTACACTATGATTGCCATATCTATAATAACTGATAAAATCAACAATATATCAATAAAATAATATAACAGTAAACTAAGTCATGAAATAAATTAATATCAATTTAATAATGAAAAAAATAAATATATAATTATATAAGAAAGCAATATACCTGACTCTTGGTTTATCAAATGGGCCAGCATTAGGCTTGCTCCTTAGGCCGAGACGAACAATGTTTTAATGGGAGAGTTTAAACGATTCCAAGGTCATATTTGGTCCAGATTAGGGGTGCTTTCCTTCGTCAGGACCTTTCCCTTGTCTTTAACTTTTTCCGCATGGTGTCCAGACAAGTACATCTAAAGTGAAAATATACATGATTGCATAAGAAGCTTGGCTAGAGTCTACCAATATATGCATACTAGGCTAGATCCCCTTACAAAATAGCTTTCACATTACAACATTAATTTGCTATATGTGAAGTAGATATCAGTGTATACAGGTGTATAATATTGCAATGCCTTTGACAGATTGTAAAGTCAGTGATGCTGAGGGTTTCTTACACCCGTTGTCATGCAGTGAGGCATCACTATAGCTTCGCGAGACCGTTTCATACGTGGGTCTCCCGAGGCTAACACGAGGTACTGCCTTCAAATTAAAGCTTAAAAATAGATAGGTGGCTGTGTAGATATCGGTTCCAAAACCAGTGGCAAAACATTTTAAACACTAATTGTTTAAATAATGCAAAGGTAAGTCACCTTAGACGGATTTATATGCATAAACACTTCGAAGCGCTCTCACTTCAAGCTGACGGTCAATGGCACACCCAAGCTAACAATTGAACGTTCCGCGAACGTTAATAGGGGGTTCGCTGGGGGTTTCGCGAACGTTCACATGGAACGTTCGAGGAACGTTCGCCAGGAAGGTTTTTGTTACGTTAATTGAACCTTCAAGCGAACGTTCGCTGAACGTTTAGCAAAACCGTTACCTCACCTTCTGCTAACGTGCGACAAACGATCAAAACACGATCCAGTTACACGGAACGATATAACCATGTGATGTATAATTCCCTTTAATAGTACAAGCCATAATGATGGCTGCTCCAATCCGCTGGCCGTCGAGTACTCGTTAACATGCCCCCATGGGCGACAAAAAAAACATGAAAACAAATACGTAGACATTGATACCATGGTATTTACCATGGAGTATGATGGTGTATTTTCATAACAGTAGGATTTTCTTTCTAGACATTGTGACCAAAAGGCCTTTTTCTGCTGAGAGCCTGCCTAAAAAACTGGCTGCCGAAAATTGTAAATGCCCGCACATTCGGCAGGCAGGGGGGTCTCTGGCTAATACCCTGCATGTATTGACAGTGGATTTACTAATATTACATACTTTTATCATATTCCTGACTTAACCCAGGATTTTTGAATAACCATTTTCTTTCTTCTCAAATGGTCAGTAATGATAGGGGTACCTACCATTGACCCCCATGATAAACCACAAATGACTGGTATCTTAGATAGCCTGATTAGACATACATTTAGACTGCTATTAAGATATGTTATTAACATAATTTATCATATTATTGCTAACCTCTCCCTACCTTCCAGCAAAACTGCCTATCAAAATCCCACCCGGCGAACGAAGCCAATTACTTCGGGGCCAATTCTAGACACAAGTATTTGCGACAACTACTGGTAACCAGCCTGGTTAGACTGCAATGTAGCAGTCCAATGGGCAAGGGTAGAATATTATATCTCAGTATTGGTCCGTTGTGACATAAATAGATCAAAAACTACCTGCGCCAACTGGGTTATCCCTGCATTTGACGGTGCCTCTTAGGTGTATGAGAAGGAGAGGGGTCATTCCTGGGTGTATGTGTGAAGGGGCGAGAGAGTCCATCCTCGTTGTGTGAGAGTGGGGTAAAGTGGGAAATCCCTCCTATATGGGTTACTGAGGGAGGGCCGCGGGCAGTCCTGGATGTATGGTAATGCGAGGGGAAGGGTGGGGTGGGGGTCCCTCCTAGGTATGCGTGAGGGGGAGGGAGTCCATTCTGGGTGTATGACAATATGTGCATGAGGGTAGGTCTGTGCTATGGCGTGTATGGCCGAAATGTTGTCATAAAGAATGAACAATTTGGTTAAGAGTAGCCGACACGTACAACGGTGTAATCAACTGACCTCTTGGTGGCAATTTTGTTCACCCCCCCCCCATTCCCCGGCCACAAGAATTCATCAGCGTGCCACTCCCCTGGTCGCATTATTTCATGTGTCCCCCCTATTGAAGGATTCCTGCACACGCCCCTGACATACATGCGTGCAAGGCACAAGAGATGAACGAGAATAAACAGACATAATGCAGCAGGGCCTATCTTACAGGAGAGGCGGATCCAGACTATAGGGGGTGGGGGGGGGGCTTGAATTTCGCGATTACAGTGCTTAGGCAGCGGAAGTGGGGGGGGGGGGCGGTTCAGGCCCTTTGTCAGCATCAGGCTGCTGCTCCTGGACATAAGGTAGGCTTATTTTTATTTTCTGGGGCTAAACTTGTCGGCAGTGGGGCTTCTGCGGCTTGACCTTGCGGCTTCTGCGGGGGACGGGGGAGGCTTAAGCCACAGTAGCCCCCTCCCCCCCTGGATCCGTTAATGCAGTCACACGCTCGCACTGAACCTGGTACTTTGGTTTGGAAGCCATTGACGGCACACACAGGCGCCACAGATCGACTGACACAGGCCAGGGGGTCCGCATATTTGGCACTTGTTCTATGTCGGCGGTGCGCCCCCCCCCCCCACCTCCCGGCCTGTGTCTGTCAATCTGCGGCTCGTGTACACGTGTTACTCGTGTACCTCGATGAGGACCGACAGGCGTGTCAGAAATCATTCATAGTGACTTAATCACCGATAATGCGAACAATCAAATGGAGCGATGTTGGTCACCAATAAATGTCCTATTCGAAGAAACACTGACAAGTCATCAATCTTAATAAACGTCTAGATGGCAGATTTAGGACTTACAGACGAGGCTCGAGGAAACCAAGTATTTTACCCCTGAATGCCTTGGGTTGCCGTCTAACAGAAGCTCTGTAGAACAACCTAAGCAACACTCACCGCCAAATCTCGTATTTTTTAACTCCATAGATGTTATGTTCCTAGGTAGCACCGTTGATATCTTACAACAGTCCTCGATGTTTCACGACATGTCCATCTTTTCCCACACAACAAATGTCGAATCGTCCGCCTCTCGCCGCTCGTGTTGGGCGGAAGTTATGAACTGCTCGCGTCGCGCGCAGTGACAACGAATGTTTGTCAACAATCACACGTGGACCGGCATCTCAACCAGATTCCGCAATGTTAAAATCCTTCGACGTTAGTAGGGAATCGACTGTAGTATTTATTATAATTTGGGCGCGTACAATAATAGTGCTTACGTATTCTATATACATTGTTCTATCTTCTGACATCAAGAAACTGAGTCAATACTAGATTGTTGCAGTCATGTTTTCGCGAACAAATGTTGGAGCATGCGACTTTTCCCTACCAACCGCCATGCGTATGCAGTGCCATCTGGAGAATCCCGCCACCATTTGAACCATTTGTAGCCTGGGTGCCAAACTTTGTAACAGTCAATGATCTGTGAAAGACGGCGCTGCTGTTGTCCTTAAGTTCAAAGTGAGCGACTGGCAAGGCCCTCTAGCGGAGAGTCATATGCTAACGGAGAGGAGGAACCAAGTCGCATTCACAGGTGCCGGCATCCGCCAAAAACAAATATGGCGGACGGCTGGTCGGAAACATTTGTGTGCTCCAACATTTCTTCGCGAAAATATAGCAGAAACAACCTAGTGTCGACAAACTTTATTGATGTCAGATGATAGAACAAGGTATATAGAATACGAAAACACTATGATTGTTCGAGCACACATTATAATACAAGCTACAGTCGATTCCCTACTAAAGTCGAAGGATTTTAACATTGTTACCGTTGTGCCCCTAGAGAAGCGGGCTTGCCTGGGGCCACTTGCGCCAACACTTGACGATGCCCAAATGTGTCTTGTGGATCTTGTTCAACATTCATTTTCTCTGTCATGACGGAATATTTCCCTTAAACATCAAATCATCCAAACATGTGATCTCATCCTTGAAATCCCAATATGGTCTCAGACAGATTGGTACTGAAGATTTCTGTTCTGGCCACACTAGACAGGACATGTGCTTCATTCCTGTAAGGTGTAATCACTCTCACTGTCTAAGCGTAATTCACTGAACTTTTCAGGCAATACAGGTAAATAGTTAATCACATTGATCTGGGGCATGTCTATCTTTACAGTCTCTGGTAAGTAAGCTCTACTTAACAGATCTGCAACAAACATTCCTTTGCCTTGTTTGTAAATAACGCTCATGTTGTATGGTGGTGCTTAAACAATTGGTTTTCGACAGATGGATTCCAGTGGCTTATGATCATTTTCTACGATGAAGTACAATATTACATTTCGTGGGTTCTCAGATAGAATATGAACTGACTGTGCGAAGTTCATTTAAACTCTGAGGCTGAGGCATTTGCAATACAGCCTTCACCTTACTCACCAGGCTTCAATACATTCTCTGACAATGTGTGCCCCACATAGTCTAGCTGAGTCATTGCAAACTCACATTTCTTTGAGTTACATTTTAGATTGCTTTCTCTAGCCTTCTCAAGGACTTTACGTAACCTTTCATCCTGTTCTTTCGTGTCTTCTCCCCACACTAACATATCATCAACTATGCACTCTACTTCTTCAATTCCATCGAACAACTGAGACATCCTTTTCTAGAACACTTCCCCAGCAGAGGACGAAAGATAGACGCCTAAATGAATACCTTCTAAAGGGTGTATTCAACCTAGTTTTGTACTCTCCTCATCTAATTAGATCATCCAGTAGCCAGAACTGGCATCCAGTTTAAAGAACAACTTTGCTTTGGGCATGGGTGAAACAACATCATCTATCGTAGGCATATGATGATGTTCCCGCTTAATTGCCCCATTTAGATTTCTTCGATCTATACACACTCGCACAGCACCATTTGCCTTTTTAACAACTACCAATCTGCTCACCCAGTCTGTAGGCTCATTCTGTGCTACGATTATGCCCTTATCTTCCATGCGTTTTAGCTCAACCTTAAAGTGTTCGTGCCACGCCAAAGCAACGTTAGGTCATATTAATCTTCTGTTTTTCCACGCTTATATTATCGAGCTGTAACGCCACAAATAGTAGACTGGCATACTTTTTTCGCTTGTTTTCGCACTTACCAATTTAACTTCTGCGAGCGAGGAAAGTGACGTCAAAGGGGAATGCAAACGCATGTGCTTTTATATTGAGACTCAGATTCTGTCTGCTCATTGGCTTGAACTCAATGAAAAACACTCAACCATGAGAACGATACACGCCCTCGACCACAGATATCTACGCACTGCATCAAAGCTCACCTGTCAATCTTGTGACATCATTGGGGAATTTTCAAATAACGCTCAGATGCAACGCTCCCTGAAATAAACACGCCGGATCTCACTTTTGCTACTTTGACGCACGCCATTATAGTCATATCGTGGAATAAAAAACTCCCATTACAACTTATTGTTATTTGTTTATCTTCCCTAAACCAAGTTCACTCTGAGCAAGACAAAATCGTGGCACGAACACTTTAACTTCATTTCTGAGAGCTATAGAGACTTTCCTTGGTGCATGTATAACAGGAGTGAATGACTCATCCATCTTTATACTATGCTTACCTTCTAAGCAGCCAATTCTTCTGAAGACATCAGAGTACTCATCAGTTGGATCACTCTTTTGCATGGCATATACTTTTTACCAGCCCTAACACTTCACTCGTCTCCCCTCCTAACACAGCAGGTACTGGCTTGTCCACAACCTGGAAAGGTGCCTGGAAAGATTTGCCTTTGTAGGCTATGGGAATAAACACTTCTGCATGTGGCATGACATGTTCCCCAAAATACCCAACTAAACGACCTTTGGATTTCTTGACATGGACACTGTCAGTCTCCTTTAGCTAATAAAAGAGGTTTTTAGAGATGACATTACACCTCGCACCTGTATCTATCTCAAAGCGAGGAGATTCCCAAGGTTTAACTGTACCGGTCATGGATTGGCACTCTTCGTATTTTCTTCGACTTTGTCTATTGCACCTATGAATAGTTCTTCAGGACTTCCCGCTTCATAACGCTTCATAACGCGCGCGTACATTACAGTTACTATGTACATTCTCGCTTGTGTCCACGGAATCGACAGTGAATCTACCAGTGGCTGTTGTCCGAGTGTGTATATGTGTCCTTCAATCGTGCGGGCTATTTGGCTTTCCTCTGCCTCAAGTGAAGAAAATGAGGCGTGTTTTATCTCGAAGCTTTAGCACAATATTATGATACTTCATACGTCGCTGGAAGACCATTTTCATCTGTCGCAAATTGATGATGATACAGGATAGGTAAGGATTATGGAAAATCGAGGGGAGATCACAGAAAGTCGTGGATTCCTATGCGGTCTAACATGGTGAGTGGTATACACATAATTACAAGTCTGTATGATGTACTTGTTATCGCAATTAGACTGGGGATCAATAGGTCCTGGGTTCGCACCTAACCTGGGGTATATTTCACCTATTCATCCTTTGTCGTCCCTGTGGGTTACTCGGCCCAGCCTGGCCCTCTTGTGTACAAATGCAGCCTAAAACATCAATAGTTTCATTTGAATTTGATGACGTTGTAACCTGTGTAGGCCATTTTGAGACTAGGAAAGTGGAGCCATGCATGTCTTATTCGTCTTTCAAAAAAGCATGAGATCTTTATGCTGCACAAACATTGACATTTGCACCGGTGGGATTTAAACCATGCACCGCCCGCTTGGTGTGGTCTAGCAGAGCACACCAATCGCCAAACCGCTACCCACTAGACCACGGGAATAACGCGGATAACAGGTGCAGATGCGTCAAGTGCCAAAAACCTACACAGAAAAAACCGAAGATAATTTGGACAATTCATCTCTGGTTCCAGTGCAAAAAGCGAAACGTGATAATGGTACATCTCTTGTAATACGCGCTTATAGGGGCAGGGGCGGATCTGTGGGCTGGAGCGGGGGATTATTAACACACACCCCCCCCCCCCCCCCCCGCCATTGGGAACATGAGCATACACTGTAAAAGTCTGGTTTCTGGAGAAATATTCTTTGTGTCATAAAAAAAGGATAACATCGCATTACGAACGTAAGTTTGCTATCATTATAATGGTCCCGTGTTGCTTTCTCACGTCAGGGATTTTGAGAGTGATCGAGGCAAATTCGCGGAAAATATGGGCCGAAACGTGTGTCTACGGCATTTATGACTTTGACTTTAATAGTTCGTTTACCTTAGCTGATTGGCATCCTGGATCCCGAGCCTGGATCCCATACAATCGGTTGCATGGGTTCGTATTTTAGCCATATAAGCTGTCTAGAGGTTTACCTCGAACCTCTCTCACGCCACCCTTGTTAACGTAACCCCCCCCCCTCCCCACTCTTGTTAACATAACCCCCCCCCCCCCAACACACCCCGACCTCCGTCTCAGCCCTTCACAAACACAAACACAAACCTCTCCACCCCACTCCCGAGGTAATTGTAGCTAAAAGTGTCGGTGTTTGACGCGTGGTGGCGACACTTTCCACGGCCCGTGTCCTCGTGGTAACCCCGCCCTCCCAGGGGGCAGCACCGCCACACAATAACCCTCGGGCGGCATCTCAGGTCACCGGTCTGTTGTGAGCTGATGTGTGAACAACTCAAGCGGAAGACCTCACGGCGCTGGTGGCACCTCGTCATTAACCAGTCAACAAAAACATGTCTATTTCAGCTCAACGCCGAGCGAAACTCTACCACGGCCTAATGGCGCTCCATTATTGGTGACTTTACGGTTGCTATGTGATGATAATATTACGGGGCTGCTGCGGTAGCTATATTTAGGGAGTCACGTGGAAAACTTGATAACGAGATGAGAAATAAAGGACTTACGATAAAAATATGATGGCCGGATTCAACAGGATTCAGTTGGGCGTCACGGATCAGTAGCTGGATACACCAGTCCGAGTTGCCCCCTGTGGATCTCTCGCACCATGTGCGCGGTATGGTATGGGGCCGCTGCGAGGTAAGTAAATTATAGGACTACATGTCAATCAAATGGACCTTCTCTTTTAAAAACTCGTGATAGTAATCGAATAGACGAGAATGGAATGTAACATTAGAATGTAGCTACGTTTTTTTGTGTGCAGCGGTTCTTGCTTATGCCTAAACGCTTTCTTGGAGATTGTCAATGAGTGGAATTTGGTGCTGAATAGCTGAGTAGATTACCCTTCACTTTATGTCCCTTGGCACTCGGCATGTTAATCATGACGAGTGTCAATTTGATAAATGAACTCTATGCCGAGAATGACGCTGTAATGCACATCGAGCATCTTAGGTCAAATGTGTGTTCTTTATTGTCGCTTTATCAGACTTTTTAATCTTTCACTTGACATATTTTAATATATTCATATAAGTGTTACCAGGTCTTCGCCAAGTTAAAATTTTTCGCTGTCCGACAACGATTTTTAATTTTAGGCTACATGTTTTTTCCTGGGAAATTCAAATTATGTGAATGAAATTGTACAATATTCGACGCTTCCGGAACCATCGATAATGCCGCTGTCTATTCCTCCGTACCAAAACCACCCTTTTCCCACCCGTACCATCGTATTTCGCCAGAAGATTGGCAAAAAAAACTGACACGCGCCATGTCGCCGAAAGATAGAACCAACTGGTTCCAGGAACGTCCATTCATTTTCGTCCTTAATTAAGTCACCTTTCGTCCAGCTGTTTAGAAACGCGCAGTTATTGGCTTGACAGTAGATCGAAAGTTGCAAGCCATGCGTACTGCGTCACAGATTGGTGTGTAATCGAATGTTTTGCTTGGTGTTAAGGGGGGGGGCCTTTAAGTATAAAATCACCCCCTCTGTTTCCCCAATCCTGGATACGCCTGAGTAGCATTGCAAGGTATTAATCCTGTTTGCATTTCGAAGACCAGTGGCCAATTTCACGTGCATAGTTTAGCCAGCTACGGGGCTTAGTCGGCTAAAATCGTGCGTCGTTTACATGGTAACTTTAGCCGACTGAGCCCCGTAGTCAGCTGACCTGCGTTCCTGAAATCCGCCACATGGTTTATAGCGCCGTTTGCTACCGCCCGAAAATCCCGTAATTTTATGACGTCATTTCAGGAGCGCGTTATGACATACTTTTTTTCATCTCACTGAATGACGTAATAAAACTACATCATTTTCCGGCTGTAGCGAGCGGCGAGACCAACCAAAATCGTAGTTCATATGACGACAGCATTCCGTACAATCTCGTTCTGTAGGCTAAAACCATTTCAGATGGCGAGTCAGATTGTCCCTGAGCTGATGTCGGCGGCAAACCGCCTCTTTACGTGCGCACCATATAACACATATATCTGATGGCATTATACATCTAATCTGATGATGACACACGTTTAATGCAATCAGCAACTTAAATATATAAATATAAATAAAAATCACTTCTGTGTTCAGAAACGCGATAAAAGTTTGTTTTTTGTTTCGGTTTGGGGAGGCTGGTCTGGTTCTTCTCGCTGTTGCTAGGCGATAAAGGTTACACACCAACATATGACACCCAAGCTAGTAATGGAAAAACTCTTTATCCAATTATACAAGTTTTATCCTCATGCCAGAGTCAACCGTGTTTGCGTATTTCGGACCACTCTGCCATTATCGTATTTTATGCTTGTAACAAGCAACTAATTGATGCAGTTAGATTTTTATCTGTTGTTTACAGCATGACACCTCCGTCACTTGAACTACCCGCGGCCACATATGCCTATAGCCAGGCCGTATGTCATTCAGGCGACCGCAGCACACACTCATCCACATGAAAACATCACAGTTTACTTGATGGGGATTCAGTCTGTCCACATAATGGAAAAAGAAACAGGCAGCAGTTCAAAGTACACAAATAATAACGTATTACTTATGTACCACTGGTATTTTCTTTCTTTTTTACACTATAATATACTCTTCGATGAATGAATTGTTAATGTGTAACCAAAGTGTGATATATCGTAATTTCTATATGATGCTATCATATAAAAATGTGGATGTAAGTGCCGTCATATGTAAGGATGGATGTAAGTGCCGTCATATGTAAGAGTGGATGTAAGTGAAGTCATATGTAAGGGTGGATGTAAGTGAAGTCATATGTAAGGATTGATGTAAGTGCCGTCATATGTAAGAGTGGATGTAAGTGAAGTCATATGTAAGGGTGGATGTAAGTGCCGTCATATGTAAGGGTGGATGTAAGTGCCGTCATATGTAAGGGTGGATGTAAGTGCCGTGATATGTAAGGATTGATGTAAGTGAAGTCATATGTAAGAGTGGATGTAAGTGAAGTCATATGTAAGGGTGGATGTCAGTGCCGTCATATGTAAGGGTGGATGTAAGTGAAGTCATATGTAAGGGTGGATGTAAGTGCCGTCATATGTAAGGATTGATGTAAGTGCCGTCATATGTAAGGATTGATGTAAGTGAAGTCATATGTAAGAGTGGATGTAAGTGAAGTCATATGTAAGGGTGGATGTCAGTGCCGTCATATGTAAGGGTGGATGTAAGTGAAGTCATATGTAAGGGTGGATGTAAGTGCCGTCATATGTAAGGATTGATGTAAGTGAAGTCATATGTAAGAGTGGATGTAAGTGAAGTCATATGTAAGGGTGGATGTAAGTGCCGTCATATGTAAGGATTGATGTCAGTGAAGTCATATGTAAGGGTGGATGTAAGTGCCGTCATATGTAAGGATTGATGTAAGTGAAGTCATATGTAAGAGTGGATGTAAGTGCCGTCATATGTAAGGGTGGATGTAAGTGAAGTCATATGTAAGGGTGGATGTAAGTGAAGTCATATGTAAGGGTGGATGTCAGTGCCGTCATATGTAAGGATTGATGTAAGTGAAGTCATATGTAAGGGTGGATGTAAGTGCCGTCATATGTAAGGATTGATGTAAGTGAAGTCATATGTAAGAGTGGATGTAAGTGAAGTCATATGTAAGGGTGGATGTCAGTGCCGTCATATGTAAGGATTGATGTAAGTGAAGTCATATGTAAGGGTGGATGTAAGTGCCGTCATATGTAAGGGTGGATGTAAGTGCCGTCATATGTAAGGATTGATGTAAGTGAAGTCATATGTAAGGGTGGATGTAAGTGCCGTCATATATAAGGATTGATGTAAGTGAAGTCATATGTAAGGATTGATGTAAGTGAAGTCATATGTAAGGGTGGATGTAAGTGCCATCATATGTAAGGGTGGATGTAAGTGCCGTCATATGTAAGGGTGGATGTAAGTGCCGTCATATGTAAGGGTGGATGTAAGTGCCGTCATATGTAAGGATTGATGTAAGTGAAGTCATATGTAAGGGTGGATGTAAGTGAAGTCATATGTAAGGGTGGATGTAAGTGCCGTCATATGTAAGGGTGGATGTAAGTGCCGTCATATGTAAGGGTGGATGTAAGTGCCGTCATATGTAAGGGTGGATGTAAGTGCCGTCATATGTAAGGATTGATGTAAGTGAAGTCATATGTAAGGGTGGATGTAAGTGAAGTCATATGTAAGGGTGGATGTAAGTGCCGTCATATGTAAGGGTGGATGTAAGTGCCGTCATATGTAAGGGTGGATGTAAGTGCCGTCATATGTAAGGATTGATGTAAGTGAAGTCATATGTAAGGGTGGATGTAAGTGCCGTCATATGTAAGGATTGATGTAAGTGAAGTCATATGTAAGGGTGGATGTAAGTGCCATCATATGTAAGGGTGGATGTAAGTGCCGTCATATGTAAGGGTGGATGTAAGTGCCGTCATATGTAAGGGTGGATGTAAGTGCCGTCATATGTAAGGGTGGATGTAAGTGCCGTCATATGTAAGGATTGATGTAAGTGAAGTCATATGTAAGGGTGGATGTAAGTGAAGTCATATGTAAGGGTGGATGTAAGTGAAGTCATATGTAAGGGTGGATGTAAGTGCCGTCATATGTAAGGGTGGATGTAAGTGCCGTCATATGTAAGGATTGATGTAAGTGAAGTCATATGTAAGGGTGGATGTAAGTGCCGTCATATGTAAGGATTGATGTAAGTGCCGTCATATGTAAGGGTGGATGTAAGTGCCATCATATGTAAGGGTGGATGTAAGTGCCGTCATATGTAAGGGTGGATGTAAGTGCCGTCATATGTAAGGGTGGATGTAAGTGCCGTCATATGTAAGGGTGGATGTAAGTGCCGTCATATGTAAGGATTGATGTAAGTGAAGTCATATGTAAGGGTGGATGTAAGTGAAGTCATATGTAAGGGTGGATGTAAGTGCCGTCATATGTAAGGGTGGATGTAAGTGCCGTCATATGTAAGGGTGTATGTAAGTGAAGTCATATGTAAGAGTGGATGTAAGTGCCGTCATATGTAAGGGTGGATGTCAGTGCCGTCATATGTAAGGGTGGATGTAAGTGCCGTCATATGTAAGGGTGGATGTAAGTGCCGTCATATGTAAGGGTGGATGTAAGTGCCGTCATATGTAAGGGTGGATGTAAGTGCCGTCATATGTAAGGATTGATGTAAGTGCCGTCATATGTAAGGGTGGATGTAAGTGCCGTCAATTGTAAGGATTGATGTAAGTGCCGTCATATGTAAGGGTGGATGTAAGTGCCGTCATATGTAAGGATTGATGTAAGTGCCGTCATATGTAAGGGTGGATGTAAGTGCCGTCATATGTAAGGGTGGATGTCAGTGCCGTCATATGTAAGGGTGGATGTAAGTGAAGTCATATGTAAGAGTGGATGTAAGTGCCGTCATATGTAAGGGTGGATGTCAGTGCCGTCATATGTAAGGGTGGATGTAAGTGCCGTCATATGTAAGGGTGGATGTAAGTGCCGTCATATGTAAGGATTGATGTAAGTGCCGTCATATGTAAGGGTGGATGTAAGTGCCATCATATGTAAGGGTGGATGTAAGTGCCGTCATATGTAAGGGTGGATGTAAGTGCCATCATATGTAAGGGTGGATGTAAGTGCCGTCATATGTAAGGGTGGATGTAAGTGCCGTCATATGTAAGGGTGGATGTAAGTGCCATCATATGTAAGGGTGGATGTAAGTGCCGTCATATGTAAGGGTGGATGTAAGTGCCATCATATGTAAGGGTGGATGTAAGTGCCATCATATGTAAGGGTGGATGTAAGTGAAGTCATATGTAAGGGTGGATGTAAGTGCCATCATATGTAAGGGTGGATGTAAGTGCCGTCATATGTAAGGGTGGATGTAAGTGCCGTCATATGTAAGGGTGGATGTAAGTGCCGTCATATGTAAGGATTGATGTAAGTGCCGTCATATGTAAGGATTGATGTAAGTGAAGTCATATGTAAGAGTGGATGTAAGTGCCGTCATATGTAAGGGTGGATGTCAGTGCCGTCATATGTAAGGGTGGATGTAAGTGCCGTCATATGTAAGGGTGGATGTAAGTGCCGTCATATGTAAGGGTGGATGTAAGTGCCGTCATATGTAAGGGTGGATGTAAGTGCCGTCATATGTAAGAGTGGATGTAAGTGCCGTCATATGTAAGAGTGGATGTAAGTGCCGTCATATGTAAGGGTGGATGTAAGTGCCATCACATGTAAGGGTGGATGTAAGTGCCATCATATGTAAGGGTGGATGTAAGTGCCGTCATATGTAAGGGTGGATGTAAGTGCCGTCATATGTAAGGGTGGATGTAAGTGCCGTCATATGTAGGGATGGATGTAAGTGCCATCATATGTAAGGGTGGATGTAAGTGCCATCATATGTAAGGGTGGATGTGAGTGCCGTCATATGTAAGGGTGGATGTAAGTGCCGTCATATGTAAGGGTGGATGTAAGTGCCGTCATATGTAAGGGTGGATGATTTTTTGTCACATATAAGTGTCAATGTAAGTGCCGTCATATTTATGTCTCAATGTAAGTGCCGTCATATATATGTGTGCAGACAAGTGCCTTCATATGTCAGAGCAGGTGCAGAGTATATGTCACCGAAGCTGCCTCAATAACACACTGACATGTGTGTGTAGTACTAAAAGCGACTTACAGCAAACCAAGCTCATTGCCTATCCAAGCAACAACATACAGCCGGCACAATACAGACAATAAACAATAAAGTCAGCGTTCTACTTTTGCCTCACAATACAAACCATGTATATATATATCAAACCAAGCATCCTCCGTGTGATGGGAATACGTGGAGGTAAGGTGTGGGGGTGGAGTTGGAGCCTCAGATTCTTAACCACACTTTACAAAAAAATGTGAAAGCAGTATTTATGTAGGCTATTGGTTCTCGTCTTTTTTTCTCCTTTTTTTGACGCATTATAAGGACCGACTGTTTGGTAATTGACGTATTTGCCGCGGCCTACATGCTCCAGGGCGCTGCAACACTGCCTCCCGTGGCACTCGACGCGTAACGCGAACGTCCAAGGTCCAATTCGTACCCGGCCCGGCGGTTATCTCCGGCGACAGCGTTGGGTACGTAATGACACATAACAACCCGTAATCGGGGGCAATTTCCCTTATTAGGTAGGTTGTTGTTTGGGGGGATTGAGGGCGGCTGCGGGGAGGGGGGAGGCGGGGGCCAAATTATGGGAAGCTATATTATAAAATAAGGCTTGTCCATCCATCCATACGCAATAACCCCAGCGAACAAATAGGCTTTCGGTATTAGCAGTGGACAGAGCAAACTACATGTATTGGCTGCCGGGGGCGGTTGCTTGGTCACAAGTTGCACGCTCGCGTGAACAGCACGATATGAGCCGAAGCCGGGGCTCCTGACGAGGGATGGGAGGAGGTTGGGGAGGGGGGGGTACCGACTTACCCGCGCCACGCTCGCTCGATATGGTGTTGACAGCCGCGGAATAATATATTATAGACGGTGAATTACCAACTCCGCGGTCAAAAATTGTGTTGCGTCCCGGGTTCTCTCCTTGGCGTAGGAGTAAATACGGTATATTAATAGCTGCCTAGCTGCCCGGTATATTCTTTGTTGAGGCCCCTTACCCCTGTGGTAGTGACTATAGTGTACTGCATCATTACGATGAATGGTTATGTATCCATGATGCCTTGGTGAGTCATCGCATGTAGAGGTACAGATGAAGACACTCCGGTTAGTGGTGCCCCCCCCCCCCCCCCACCCCCATATGCGGACCCAGGAATGTGGTATTGAGCTGGAACGTCAAGGCAGTCAGAGGGATCGGTCACACAGATATGTGAGCTCTAACGAGGGAACCTCTTAGAGGTGCCTTCTCCACCCTCGCCCCGTCTAACCCCCTCCCCAGCATCCTACCCATCCTCCTCAACACCCCGCCCGCCCCACCTCAACCTATCTCTAATCCTACTCACCCTCGCCCTCCCCTCCCCCTAGCCCCCCCCCCCCCCTCTTCTGCTCCCCGACCTCCCATTCCTCGTACCCTCCTCCACCTGCCCCTCCCCCTCCTCCTCCTCCACACCTCTGTCTTGTTGACCTGACCAATAGTGCCGATTATCGTCCATGGATAACCGACCCAGCATGGTGGCAGTATGCTGCCCACCCCGGTACCTGCATTTTGGAACATGTGTCATCCAAATTTCGTAAGATATCTTAGGGCCCCAGTGGGGCTTTTTCGACACGGCGATTTTTAAAATCGACAACGCGACATTGGGATTGTCTTAAAATCGACATGCGACATAAGACTTAGCGACACGCGACATGGACCTTTCCCTAAAATCGACACGCGACATGCACCTTTTCTTAAAATCGACACGCGACACGGCTACCCCCCCCCCCCCTCCCTCAGGGGCCCTTATCTTGTGCCCAGAACAAAGTGACATAATTGTATTGTCATGCTTGCGTGGAATAACCAATTGTCTCTGCATGCTACTTGCAGCACTTCCGTCTTTCCATCAACGCCATTGCACATGCGCTAATTACAAACTTGGCAGTGGTCTTATTCATGGCGCAGATTACAAACATTAAAAATGGAAAGGAAAAAATCCCAGCCTATTTCCACGGCAACTAAAGCCAGGAAGCCACCTGAGAAAAAAAAATCCGGTGTTATCCGGTAAGTCACGGTGTTGGAGCCAAGAGTCCTTCACAACCTTCTGCCAGTCCAAAGTGGGAACCTGGGGTTAGCAGGTTCACAGGCTATCCCCCACCACCCCCTCTCTCTCACTCTCTCTCTCTCTCCCCCTCTCTCTGTCCGTCGGTCACCCGGACTCCCACCACTCTCTCGTTGCCATGTGCATGCCCCGGGGGGATTGACTTGGGCTTAATGTGGTGGGACAGACACACTGGGGAGCATGGCGGCGGGTGTTTGGGATAGATCCCCGCTGGAAAGAGAGGGTGTGCGAAGGTCGGGGAACGGAGAGGAGAAGGGATGGGGGGACGGGCCCTCTGAGAAAATGGGGGCGGGGGGGGGGGCGGTGGGGTTGGGTACGAGTAAGTTGCGCTGGGATCGTTAGCTGGAATTGCGGGGAAAGGGGCACAGAGCAACCAGAAATTGATTAAAAGGGATCGGGGGGAGAGGAGGGGAGGAGGGGGGGGGGCAGAGAAGGGGGAATAGGGGGGGGGGGGGAGGGGGGGAAGTGGCATAGACCAATGTACGGTATGCTACTGTTTTTGCGTGCCATGTGAAGTCAACCATAACCCACAGCTGCCTGGCTCTTATCCGCTAAAGCGGATCTATATATATATATATAGCATTGGCACGGGCAAGACGAACCCTACTTTAGTAAAGGTGAAGAAACTGGTTTGGAAAGTATTAAACTGTTCTTCATTTATTTATCGGATGTCAAACGTCGCATGTCAACTTTCCAGGGTCCTCGCCAAACCACATGATTGACAGGTGGGTAAATAAAGGCCAAGACTCCCGCCACTTATTTACCCGTGTCAGCCGCCGTCCTCGCTTTAAATCAAAACCACGTGCGCCCCAATATGGTTGCCTTTGACAACGACGCTGATGATAATGGAGCGTTAGTTGGCTGTAATTTTTTCCCGTCATAGCGCTTGCACTCGCAGTATACGAGGTCATTTAAATCTCGCGTACATGCCTTTCACCGCATGTTGCTTTAAATATTGAGCTGTCTTTTGAAGTGTTGGTAGTGATAAGCGAAAGAAATAACAGTATGACAGTATTTTGTTTTATGCGTCAAATAGTAGCAGGCAGAAGACATTGGGCAGAAATAACATCGATAATTATATTGACATAAATTGAGACCGGGGGCTACGCCATAACGGGACATAAATGTTAAGGATATTTAAACACTTTCAACCTGTGCAATTATTGTGTATCCAGTACAGAATGCTCAAATTGCGGCTAAAGCACGCTAATAAACGAATATCAGTCCAGTAACACTAAGGCCCAAGCTCATACATTGATTGAGTAAAAAAAGGGACTGTTTCCCGTCCGTTGTTCGTCATTTAACGTAGTACTACTAACTTCAGTGGATAAAATCTGCCTGACGTCCTGGTTGGATCTATAGAATTGACGTGTAGTAAAATTGGATACTGCTGTGACTGATGCTAAGAGAAGCGTATTATAGGCAAGGTTCCCCGGGCAGAGTTCCTTCTCTTGCTACTAACTAGCCGCCCCGCTCGCGGGTCTAGCGTTCGTAGTAATAAGCGAAAGAAATAACAGTATGACAGTGTTTTGTTTTATACGTCAAATAGTAGCAGGCAGAAGGTAGACATTCGGCAGAAATAATATCGATAATCATATTGACATAAATTGAGACCGGGAGCTACGGAATAACGGGACATACATGTTAAGGATATTTAAACCCTGTGCAATTATTGTGCATCCAGTACAGAATACTAAAATTGCGGCTAAAGCACGATATAAACGAATATCAGTCCAGTAAAACTAAGGCCCAAGCTCATACATTGATTGAGTAAAAAAAAAGGGTTGATTGAGTTAAAAATCGGGCTGTTTCCCGTCCGTTGTTCGTCATTTAACGTATTACTACTACCTTCAGTGGATAAAATCTGCCTGACGTCCTGGTTGGTCTATACAATTGACGTGTAGACCGCTTAAATATACTGTAAAATTTGATCAAAGATCAAAAAGATCAAATCAATTTAAATAGGCAAGGTTCCCCGGGCAGAGTTCGTTCTCTTGCTACTAATGGGAAGTTGTGGACGCGAGACAGTACGGGATTTGTTTGTTTTGATGGCGGTTCGGGCGATAAGGCGTTGGGAGAAATATTATTACTGTTGACACCAAGCCAGGTAGCCCGCCGCAGGCCGCGGGATGTAAGGTGATAAGCACCCAGCGGTTGTGTTGACACATGCGATATCTTTGACACATCTAAGAGCGACGGCTGGATATTAATAGGTTCTCATGGCGTAGGTTCTCAAGGCGGCTGCTGGTGCCAATGGGCTCTTGCATGCCGCGGCATAGTGGGACAGACAGCTTCATTTTATTAGTATAGATGGGAAGTTGTGGACGCGAGACAGTACGGGATTTGTTTGCTTTGATGACGGTTCGGGCGATAAGGCGTTGGGAGAAATATTATTACTCTTGGCACCAAGCCAGGTAGCCCGCCGATGCCGCGGGATAAGGTGATAAGCACCCAGCGGTTGTGTTGACACATGCGATAGCTTTGACACATCTAAGAGCGGCGGCTGGATATTAATAGGTTCAAGGCGGCTGCTGGTCCCAATGGGCTCTTGCATGCCGCGGCATAGTGGGACAGACAGCTTCATTCTTTTAGTATAGAAGTCTATCAGATAACGTGACACAACCAAACACGTTTCCCTGTCTCTGGATCTCCTTCATACAACAGAAAAAAACTTCTAAAGTGCGATTTCCAAAGCACGCAGTCATTGTTCGGATCCAGATATTCTGGATAGGGGGGGCCGGTTTCCAGAGATGGCCTAACTTTTGGTTTTCATATGTTAAATTGTATAACTGTTGGCCCTAAAAATGGGGGCCGGGGCCAGGTCGCCCCCCGCCCCCCCTCGTCCACTGGATCCGCCCCTGTATGTATGTTATTTGCCTGGGGGGTTAACGATTTAACTTGAAGTAGGAATATCCAAGGCTCAATCTTGCCAAGGCAGGGGCGGTTGTTGGTTGTATATTCAGGAGGCTTTATCCAATTTTGGTCATGTCGCGTCAATGGGGGAAGGAAGGGAGAGTGGAGCCATGTCCCCGGGGGTAACACCCTACTCTTTGCGAAGAAGAACATGGAATCTTTATCCTGCGACCACACAGACATGGCCACAGCGGGGCACCAACCACCGATCCACGTGCCGTTAGGCTCTCAGTGGGTAAGAGCGCGCAATGCGAGCGCTCTAACCCACTGAGCTGTAGGGCCGGCCCCTCCACAGGGGCGGATCAAGAGGGGGGGGGGGTCCACAAAAATTGCGACCAGGGGGGGGGGGGGGTCCACGCCCTCAGATAGCGTGATTCCTGAAAGGGGGAACGGGGGTTCACTGCAGATTTGCGACCGGGGGGGTCCACCACCTTTTGGCATTAAAAAACGGGATTCTTCCTCAAAAAGTGGGGGTCCAGACCCCCTGGACCCCTCCTCACATGGATCCGCCCTTGTTGCCATGAGCTGAGTGGTGGGTTTAGTTCCTGGCTTAGTTCTCACAGTTTAGTTCTGTAGAGGCAAATTGCTTGTGTGACGCGGATGTATTTGTCGCGACCCTTGCACGTTTTTGTACGCACATGTTGAATATTACTTTCACTATATAGTCACGATTCAGGCCGCATTCCGGCTAATTCGAATATGCTGAGTGTACGTTTTACTGAAATTAATATGTGCACTGGTGCTGTTATAGTATTGGATTTTGTGGGCGGTAAATGATGATAGAGATTCAAGAACAAAATTTAACTGTCTCTCTGGCTGTATGGGAGTGCATGGAGGTGTGTAGGTGTGTGAGTTTGGAGGGGGGGGGAGGGTTCCTCACTTTACCTGGACTTTGTTTGCATCTTCAGACTTCTGATCATCATCTGATTCCATCGCATTGTAAGTAAACCGTTACACCATATAATACTGCAAGAATACCTTCTACTGTCATACGCCCCCTCCCCCCCCCCCTCGCCCCCTTCTTCTCAGCTCCCCTCCCTCTAGTCCAGATGTCTGTTTACAGCCCGTGGAGGAGCGTTACACTTTCTCTCCCCCTTTCTTCCTCTCTGGGATACCAGACCGGTGTGTAACTTTTTGTAGCCCCTATAGGCACCCACAAAGCAACGCGCGAATCGTTTTTTTTCTTTTTTTCGGTAAATAGATAACTCTCGGTTTCCTACCAGTGTCACCAACATGCGTGGCACATATGGTGGCAACTAACCCGACAGGTGGCGACACAATACAGCGGTGTGAGTGGACCTCCAAGGGGGACACTATATAGAAACCGGGGTTGGGGGGTGGGAGGGGACGGGGGAGGGGGGGAGCATAGCAGCAGCATAGGTACCAAAGTCTGTCGATCTCTTGATCCTCTATTAAAGACAACAATTTATTTGCGTTGCGACAAAAAGCAAATGTTTACATTATATAAGTAAAAACTACTTAAATGGCCCAACAT